>BTGD01000009.1:0-26294 GCA_037102785.1 Maudiozyma humilis | reverse complement strand
TCCCTACCCACTGAGCCGTGAGGTGTTTATTCCCGCCGTGCGAGACTATCTGGGAACATTGTCGCCGAGCGCCCCGCCTGGCGTGCGCGGAAAACACGCACAAGCCGAACAAACTGACAACACACGAAACCGCAGCCCGGGTGGGAGAGAGGTGTTTTCCTTTTAAAGAGCTCGAGGTCAATTCAGGAAAAGGGCTAAACAAAGACTCACTACTTGTGGATTCGGATACATTGCCAATTACACTGGTTGTACTAATACCTGTAACACATAATAAAACACCCAGATGAGTGGAAAATTCGTCCGTGCTTCCAAATACAGACACGTATTCGGCCAAGCCGCCAAGAAGGAACTTCAGTACGAGAATATCAAGGTTACCAACAATGCTTGGGACTCCAACATTCTCAAGACCAACGGTAAGTACATTTCCGTTAACTGGAACGCCTCTGGTGGTGGTGCCTTTGCTGTGATCCCGGTTAGTGAAGTCGGCAAGTCCCCTGACCAGGTTCCCCTATTCAGAGGTCATACCGCCCAGGTGCTGGACACTGATTTTGACCCATTCCACCAGAACATAATTGCTTCAGGATCTGACGACGCAAAGATCTGCATCTGGGAAATTCCTGAGGACTACTCCTTCCACAACTACCTCGATGAGGAGGGAGAGCCAAAGGACATCAAGCCTGTTAAGATTCTGAGCGGCCATTCCAGAAAGGTCGGTCACGTTCTTTTCCACCCAGTCGCCGAGAATATTCTTGCCTCTTCTTCGCTCGACTACACAGTCAGCCTGTGGAATATCGAGACCGGCGAGAACGTCATCACTCTGAAGCACCCAGACATGGTCACCTCCATGTCTTTTTCGTACAACGGCCAGTATCTCGCGACTATCTCCAGAGACAAGAAGCTAAGAGTCTGGGACATTATCAAGCAGGAAATTGTCAGTGAGGGCCCAGCTCACGCCGGTGCCAAGAACCAGAGAGTAACATGGTTAGGTAACTCTGACAGGCTAGCGACCACCGGTTTCTCCAAGCTAAGTGACCGTCAGATCGGTATCTGGGATGCCTTCAACCTAGAGAAGGGCGACCTAGGTGGTTTCTACAATGTCGACCAGTCCTCCGGTATTCTAATGCCATTCTTTGACGACAGTAACAAGATTCTGTACCTTGCCGGTAAGGGTGACGGTAATATCAGATATTACGAGTTCCAGAACGACGAGCTGTTCGAGTTGTCCGAGTTCCAATCCACTGAGCCACAGAGAGGCTTTGCCGTCATTCCAAAGAGACTTGTCAACGTAAAGGAGAACGAGGTTTTCGGTTGCTACAAGACCGTTGTTGACCAGCGTATCGAGTACGTTTCGTTCAGAGTCCCAAGAAGATCCGAGGAGTTCCAGGACGATATCTACCCTGACGCTCCATCCGACCAGCCTGCCTTAACTGCCGAGGAGTGGCTATCTGGCAAGCAGGTGGATGGTCCAATTCTAGTGTCTATGAGATCAGTGTATGATGGTTCTGTCCCAACCTTCCACCCAGCTGAGAAGTCTGCTTCTCCAGAGGCAACCCCAGCTGCCACCGAGCCACCTAAGAAGGCAGAGACGCCTAAGAAGGTGGAGACTCCTAAGAAGGCTGAACCACAGAAGGTTGAACCAAAGAAGGAGGCCACTCCTCAGACCCCAAAGACCGGCACTCTAGACGACCTAAAGGAGGATTCTTCTATCAACAAGCTGCTGAAGAAGTCTTCTGACCTCGACACCGTCAACGATGCCGAGGATCCATCCAAGGCCGAGTCCACATGGGATGATGAGGACGACAAGCCTGTCGTCGTGAAGGAGCCAACTCCTCTCGTAACCAAGTCTGAGCCAAAGGTCGAGCCAAAGGTCGAGCCAAAGGTCGAGCCAAAGGTCGAGCCAAAGGTTGAGCCAAAGGTTGAGCCAAAGGTTGAGCCAAAGGTCGAGCCAAAGGTCGAGCCAAAGAGCACACCAGCTGCTGCGAAGGCCACCGAGACTAAGACTGCTCAGGACAAGACAGAGGCCGCAAAGGAGACTTCTAACGCTGGCACCAAATCTCTTGGGCTGAAACAGTCTGTTGAGAAGCTATCCTCTCTAGTTCTACATCTAGAGAATGTCATCGAGAACCTTTCAAAGGCTAACCTGGAGAAGGACCTGCGCCTACAGGAGGTCGAGAAGAAGCTGGACCAGCTCCTCAAGAAATAAGGAGCAACTGAAATGACAACGGACATCACTTACTATCGTCCCCTGGGATTATAACAATATTTAATAAGAAACCAAAAAAAATGTATGTATGTATATATCTACGTGTAAGCACACACACGCTTACTCTTAGCCAATACACAACTATGATAGTAGACGAGACCTGTGCTTAGCTTACTGAGGAAAGCTGGGCAATACATGTTTTGGATACGAGTTCCCAGCTCTTAACATTTGCTCAGTGTTCTTCATCACCATCAGATAGCCCACATCACTACAGAATACGTACCATTTTACTTGTCTTGGTAAAAGAGGAAAATATGCCCCGTTCACCCTAGTACGGGAAGGCTGCCCTGAGAGATTGGGTGGCGCTATCACAAAACGGAGGCCGCCCCGAAGCTACACAAAAAAGTTTTTTGTGGCACGCGAAATGCCCACGGCCGAAAATGTTCGAAGGAGGAGTTAGGCATCGCGGTGGGGCGAATGACCGCGACCGTTTCGTCGACTTGCCCAGGTATATAAACCCCGACCGAATGCAAGAGGACGTCAACTTAACTCTTGTCACTTTCTCTTCTTGTTGAACGGACTTTTATTGTTGCATTACTATCCTCTTTTCTACAATTAAGAAGTATTTAACTTGGTTTTGAAGAATCGTCCAGACACAGGGAATCCATTCTAGGCGCTTCCAAAAAGCTCTATCATATCTCTGCTACTACAACCATACCGCTAATAGATTTCCATTACAGTGGCAGTCCCTGGTACATGGATCTGTATTATATTCTTACAAACCTCCCCTCTAATTAATTTAAAGTTCGTTACTATCTGAGCTTTTGCAAAAGAGTTAGATTCTTCCCGGCGAGGAAATAGAAACATTCACCATACAATAGCACCCCCACCCATTCATAGGCACAGTTTCATTTTTTATTATAGCCGCTGTATTCATTACGTCATTTCATTTTACATCTCATAGCATATAATCCCTCATCATGAACTCTACGGACCCTAGACTACAAGATATTTACAATCAGGCCAAGAAGTACATCCCACTTATAGACCAGATATACAATGGTACTAGTGCCGGCATATCTGAGGCCGAAATACTTGGCGACATGCTGCGCATCCTGAACGAGTTACCACCAGATTTCCACATGTTTTGTGACCCCATTATAGAGCCTCTTTCGATCTTCTCCTTAACACTATTTTCTTTCAATGAGCAAAAGGACGCCTATTGGCTGAAAAATAGATACAACCCAATTCTCTCCAAGTGTGAGAAATGTATTCTTCATTTCAGCCGCGGAAAGTGCAAAATGCTGCAGCATTTTGCAATCCAAAGAAAAGTTAGCCATCACCAGGTGTCCTCCTTTAACGATATTGTTTGTCAATGGCGTGTTGAGTCCATTGCCCCAACGTTAAAGAGCTTATCATCAAATGAAGACAAAACTAGCATTATCATCACCCAGGCGATTCGATGTGTGATCTACGAGGGGTTGTGTAACCCGCAGATGTTTAGGCTAAACTCAGAGTTTAAGGAGTTGTACAATATTATTTTCAAGTATCTTTTCGATACCAAGTACCCACTACTGAACATTGCAGATGCAAACTCTCTCAATATAATCTTGCCAGGGCTTATCTATTGCTGGTCCGAGGGCTCCATCGAACAGAACACTTGGGCAAGAGGATATCTACAAAAGCTACTGGCAGCAGACACACAACTAACTAAAGAGAGTCTCACAGCTGATGTGGTTGAGGAAATTGCGTTCCACATACTTAACTTACAAAACCCAGCTAATTGGAACAGTAATCTGATCGCTAAATTTTGGCACAAAATGCTCCCAATATTTGCCTTACTGGATCAGGGCGCTTTTGAAGAATATTTCATCATTCCAAAGAATATCGAGTCGCTACAAAAGTCAATAAACTTCACTTACAACTCCATCTTCAAGCTCTGGTTTGATCATTTTGCTCTTCCAAGTCCAAATAAGCCCCTAGATTTCCTCCTACGAGCATTAAATCTATTCTTGGTTAGATTTGATTCGAAATTTTGGCAATTAATAAGCCCATATATGTTCCGGGGCGTTCTGGATATCATATTCGAAAAGAACCTGTTTGTTAGAAAGCTAGCCCAAATCCAAAACAATAGAATCCCAAACAATGATATCGAAACCTACCTCTCACCAGAAGGATCAATGACAGATTTGATGTCGTGGACTTTGCCCTTCTATAAGTCTTTATCCGTCTCCCAACGAATTCAGATGGTAAAGCAGGTATCAGTGTCTTTCTTAAGAATTATTGCTACTTTTCCAGATCTTAAAGTAGTCCCTAAGGCTTGCTTAATGAACTCGTCTACCGCCCTGTTGCAAGCAGGATTAACCGTCAAAGAAAAGGACAGAGCTTTGCTCTACGTGAGTGACAAGTTTGAAACTACTATTCTTACTATGAGTGACTCTAGAATGTTGCTGAACAATCCCCTGATCCAGGATATTGTTATTAAGTCCGCTACAGATGCATCCACAATATACCCAGGCCTTGGTCAGGTTGCGTTATCTGTTTCTCGTTCTGCGATGCTGGTTCTCTCCAAATGTATTGACATAGATATTCTTCGTCTTTGTCAGAGAAGTTATCACTTATACACTGGTAAAACTATCAGCGAGACACCATTGCCATTAACCCTTATTGAAAATCTGAATAAGTGCATGCATCTGAACTCTCTGCAAGATGGTCCATTATTGGCTGAATACTTACTCGTCTCCTTAAGAAACATCAATGGTCTACTGATAATTCAAGGTAATTCTCCCGTAATCACCCAACATAACGAGATAGTCAAGAAATTCTTAGAGCAAGTCACACAATTAATTGAGAAATTTACGGATATCCTGCCTGATAAACTGTCTGAAATTCTCTCTGACAAACGTGCCTCAGAGGGGTTTTGGTCCTGTATCTTCTCGTCCGATGCACACCTGTACCAAGCGACAACTAACATTCTTTATGATACGTTTGATGTGGAAGGAAGACTAGAAGGTATACAAACTATATTAACCAAAAATATGGCATATCAGGTTAGATCAATTAATATCGTGTTGAGTCAATTAATAAAATGCGAATTCTACGAACCTTGCCCAAGAGCTATTAGTGTTATAATGGATATTCTTAGCGCATTTACTGACCCCATAAACGGAATTCTTTCAAACTACGCCAGTTTGAAGGGTGAGGATACTGACAAGGAGATCGTTTCTTTCTGGGAGTTATCATGGTCCTTCCTAGATACAATCTACAAATGTACCCTCAAATGGGCCGCTCGTTACGACTATTCTGAGCTTGAAAATTTTACGAAGGACACTCTAGAGTTAAGTCGTTCTTTTGTTAATTCATTCAGAGAATTTTCTGATGCAATTACCCTCCCGGGTATTGATTTATTTCAAAACGTCTCTAATACTTTTAGGAACATGCTCTACTGGTTAAGGTTGAGTGATGATGAATTACTCGAATCTTGTGTCAGATTAATCATAAGTGCGTCTGACTTAGCTTATGAACGTGGAATTTCATTTGATGATGATTTGATTGAAAATATGGCTCGCTACGCAGCTAAAGCTAAGAAGTTCTCAAATAAACTAACAGACCAACAGACCACAGAAATTCTCAACAAAGCCTCTCTGTTTAATAAAGGTTTGGTTGATACTATTGTGAAGACTGTTGAGACAGAAAAGCTCAATAAGGAACTTCAAAAACAACGGATGTCAGAAGTAAAAACTGCCAGACTTCCTGGATTGCGCGAATCCAAGGCAGACTTCCTACAAAGGAAGGCTGCTTCCTCATCAATACTGGGTAGACCCAAGGCTAGTCAACCGAAAATTACCTCATTTGGTGTATTTAAACCAGGTAATGAAATGGAAATCCATAACAAAAAGCTCCAGAAACCATTATCTAGAATGGAACTAGCAAGAAGACAGATTTTGAATAGTCGTGTCGTTCACCCAGCAAGTACAAGCGTGTTCCACACCAAGAGTAAAACCCCAGCTAAATCAGAGGATTCGAGCAGTGGCGAAAGTGATGTAGAAGGAGACATAGAGAGTGCTAGAGAATTATTTGCTTCTTCAAAGGCCAAGGGTAAAACTATTGAAACATTAGATATCAATGGAAAGAAGATAAAGAAGAATTCAAGAGCGGAACAGGCTAAAATAGATGAGGAAAATATGAGGAGAAGATTGAATGTTGACCTGAATGCATTATATGGAACAATCTTGAAATGGGACTACACTAGAAAGAATGAATATCCAGACGACCACAATGAAAATTACACCGATATGAAAGATACATTTAAGTCCGCAGCAGAATATCGAAAAATTGTTAAACCCCTACTTCTACTGGAATGTTGGCAAGGACTTTGTGCCGCTCGTGATAGAGTTGATAATAATCCTTTCAGTATGATTATTGGTAACCGGACGGCAATTTCTGATTTCTATGAGGTTTATGCCTCAATGCCGAAATCGCTTGTAGAAAACAGTAAAATAATGGAATCTGATCTTATAGCCTTGGCTTACTTTCCGGATTTATCCCCTGGCCAACGGTTATCAAGTGATAGTTTCAGAAATGCTGAACATACTTGTCTTGCTAAAATCCGTTCCATTAAATTTGCGAAGAATAACAACGTAGACCTGACACTTCGAATCCACAGGGACCACAGCTTCTCAAAATTCCTTATTTTAAGATCTGAGATTCATGCCATCAAGGTTATGCAGATGACAACAGTGGAGAGAGAATTCCAAACTTTAGAGGCCTTAGAGTATTATGATCTTCTGAACCAAATTCTTACAGCTAAACCAACTACACCAGGGCATATATCACCAGAGGAAATCAATAGTGTCCAAAGAAACTATAAATTGAACCCATCTCAGGCCGAGGCTATTATCAACACTGTCCTAAATGAAGGGTTTTCACTGATCCAGGGTCCACCTGGAACAGGTAAAACCAAAACAATTCTTGGAATTATCGGTTATTTCCTATCAATTAAGAAACTAAATCCAGTAAATGCCATACAGGTACCAGGAGAACAATCAAATAAAAATATCGACCAGTTGCTGAAGAAACAAAAGGTTCTTATTTGTGCCCCAAGTAATGCAGCCGTTGATGAGATCTGCATTAGATTGAAAGAAGGAGTGTACGATAAGAATGGTGTGTTAAGCAAACCCAAGGTTGTCAGAGTGGGTAGATCGGATGTTGTCAATGTGGCGATTAAAGAACTTACACTTGAAGAATTAGTGGATCGTAAACTCTCAGCAAACACACATGAAATGGTTCAAAATCCTGAATTAGAAAAGAAATTCAACACCGCCGTGACAAAGAGACGTGCTCTTAGAGACAAACTGAATTCCGAAAATGGTATGCCACAAAGTAAACTCTCAACAGAAGATATTGAAAAATTACAAGCTGAGATCAGGGAGTTAAGCAGAGAATTGAATACCCTAGGTAGGGAACGTGATGAACTAAGAGAAAAAAATTCGCTCACATACAGGAGAAGAAACATCGACAAACGCAATGCCCAGGCTCATATTCTGGCCGAAAGTGATGTGATTTGCTCAACACTTTCTGGTTCAGCTCACGACGTATTAGCCACGCTGGGTATCCGATTTGATACTGTAGTTATTGATGAGGCATGTCAATGTACCGAACTTTCCTCGATGATCCCATTGAGATATGGTGCTAAAAGATGTATTATGGTTGGTGATCCAAATCAGCTACCACCAACTGTCCTGTCAGGAGCTGCAAGCAACTTCAAGTACAACCAGTCTTTGTTTGTTAGAATGGAAAAGAACATTACACCATACTTATTGAATGTGCAGTACCGTATGCACCCTGATATCAGTAGATTCCCATCTCGTGAGTTCTACAATGGGCGCTTGCTTGACGGTCCTAACATGGACGTTATTAACAAAAGACCATGGCATTCAACCGAACCTCTCCAGCCATATAAATTCTTTGATATTTCGACTGGTAGACAACAACAAAACACCAAGACAATGTCATATGTTAACGTTGAAGAGAGCAGGGTAGCTATGGAACTAGTGAAGTACTTGTTTGACAAATACGAGAGACAAGTGGACTTCACAGGAAAGATCGGTGTCATTTCACCTTACAAAGAACAAATGCTAAAGATGCGGCGCGACTTTACCTCTTATTTTGGTTCCTTTATCAATAAATTTATTGATTTCAATACAATTGATGGTTTCCAAGGTCAGGAAAAAGAAATTATTATCATTTCTTGTGTCAGGGCCGATGACACCAAGACGTCTGTTGGTTTCTTGAAGGACTTCCGTCGTATGAATGTCGCATTTACTAGAGCCAAAACAAGTTTATGGATCTTAGGACATCGAAATTCGCTGTACCAGAATAAACTATGGAGAAATTTAATCGACGACGCTGAATCAAGACACTGCGTTCAGAAGGCATATTCTGGATTCCTGAATAACTTCCAACCGTCGGCTCCAGTGCCATCTATCGTAGAAGAAAACGACTCCTATAATCCATTGGAAACTACATCTCATTTATCCAAAAAGAGACCTCTTTCCGAGCCTTCTCCTACGCATCAACCATTAAAAAAGGAAAAGAAGGAGAAGAAGGATAAGAAAGAAAAGAAGGATAAGAGAGAGAAGAAAGACAAGAAAGAAAAGAGAGACAAGAAGAGTAAGAGTATAACAGAGGATGACGGTGGTAAATCGTCAGGAACCAAGAGAAAATCTTCCTTCTTTGGGCCTACTTCATCTTCCAGTGAACCAAAGGTTGCTACTAAGGGGGTTTATATTAATGATGACAAGGAAAGGAGTCATAGGAAGCTGCTTAAACAAAAAAACTCACGTCATGTTTCATATGCGGATAACGTAACGATTATTCACTCAACAAATGCGATAAACAAGCTCTTGCCCTCAAAGAACTGTGTTCCACCGATCAAAGGTTCATTGAAGAAACAGGTTGATGACACTTCTGATAATGGTAGTGCTTCGAAACCAACCAACATGGATGATGCAATGGTGAACGTTTCTCACACTAAGTTGGATATGGCACTCCAGAGAGCAGATATCGATAATGTCGGTTACAGAAAGCGCCAGAAGGACAGATATACGGAATCGCTTGCTAAGTCTAGAACCCAAAATCCAGAGGATACCAAAAACATCCCCGCTGTACCATCCCGTGAATCGAACGTCAAAGCAATCCCACTAAGTACTCACAATACCACACAAGGGAACATCACAGAGATCAACAAGCAGAATAAAGAGAATACCACACCAGCCGACATTTCAAATAATGGCCAACCGATTGCACCCAAAAGCACCAGCATATCTCCAACTTCTAATGGATCCAACGCTGTATCACCTCCAGCAAGTGCAAGTGTTCTCACTTCGAGACCTGACAGTAGATATAATAACGCCCCTAACTTACACACTACGGAATATTTAGGCGGTTCAAAAATCAATAAGGAAGACAATAAGGTTCCTAACTTGAGCAATACTGAATCATTAGGTGGTTCAACTGTCAGTAGAGAATCCAATAATGCTACCAATTTGCACAATACCGAAACAGCAGACCCTCCCAACAGACCTAGCAGGTATAGTGGAACAACTCAACATTCTGGAAGTGATGTGCATGAATCATCAGATGGGTATACTCCTCATGCTCCAGCTAGTAGCAGATATGGTTCAAATACAAGCCGCTATAATGCTGGTGGAAGTTCTGCTGCCGTATCCAATTCAAAGAACAAAAATCAAGGCAGATATGGTGGCAATCAACCGAAATTCAATAAGAACCAAAAGAGATCACAATACGCCAATGATGATTATATTCCAACGCTGTCGTCTTCACCACATCCTGCTAATAACAATGCCCAGAACACCAGCTCGCACGGGAATGCGCCACACAGTACACCGAAACCACCTGCGCATTCAAGATACAATCGCCGAAATGCTCCTGCCAACCCTTTTATTCGAAAGAAAAGACCATACAAATAGCTTTACTTTATATAATTTTAGCATAATATTATTTGAGTAGATTTTAATGTTAGACTTATCACCTAAGCTATTCATGGCTGAAGATCGCATTGCGTGATGCATTTGAGTTTAAATATGCGAGAACTAAAATTACATGGATGTGTTAAAATACGACCATACCTATCAAAGACTAATCTGACTTGTCTCTTGTTGTCTTATGTCTGAATGCTGTTCGATTAATCTCGTTCAAAGAAGACGACACATGATTTCGTGGTTGATGAGCTGTCTTCAAAAATAATGAATCTGCCTGTAATGATCGATCTGGTCCAGAGTCTGATAGAGCTACTCGTACTGTGTTATTCTTATCACCCAAACTACCTAATGGAGAAAGTTCTTCAGTTTTAACTGAAGAGGACATCGATCCCTCAACTTCTTCACTTAATATACTACATGCCTTTTTTAATGTAGCTATTTCATTTCCCGTAAGTGAAGAAAGTACGTTGGTCGAACATCTCTTTTGTACGTCCTCTAATTTGTCAATTGTAGATTGAATTGTGTTGATGAGTAGTTCTGAAGAATGCGGTTTCCCCATATGTTCTGAAAACTTTATCTTCAAGTCATCTTCCAGGGATAAAACTTCGTGAGTGCATTGTGCCCAGAGTTCCTTTTGAGTAAGTAGTTCAGATGATTCATCCTTGAATTCTTTCAACTGGTCTGCAAGGGCAGTGACCTTCATATCTATGTACTCTATTGCAAGACTTAATTCGTCATTGACATCCTGAATCTGCTGTTCTGCCGACTCGTCCTTAATGACCATATTCAGTAACCTCTTTGCCACGGATTCTGAGGGTTCAGTACTGGGCATTGGAATTTCTAATTTCTGGAAGAGATCGCGTTTAGTTGCAGTAACAATCTCCAAATCACTCGAAATAGAATCCTTTCTACTGTGAATTAGGACTATTTGTCTCTTTAATTCCCTTTCAATAAAACTCTGATCTCGTTTCAAACTCTCCAAAGTTGCTTCAAGACTCTTTATATCACTGTCTGATGTTAATTGAGCCTGTTGGAGGTACTCTAGCGATGAAAACATTGTCGACTTATCGGTAGGACTCCTTTCGTCAGTAAGCTCATCCAATTTACCTAGATCACCAATCTGTAAGTCATGTTGACTTGCCAACGTGGTGTTGGACGCTCCGACTAGTTCGATGTACTTATTCATAGGTCCACGGTAGTGTAGAGGAATAGTTATGTTATCAACAGTTCCATCATTACCACTGCGAGGTGTAATATCACTCCTAAATTTATTCATCTTGTCAGACATAGACCATTCCTCTCGCGATCTTATCAGACCTATCTGCTTTGTTGATAAATCTAGTATTTCTAACCTGGCACCCTTAATTCGCTCTACTTCCTCCCGCAGAATTCCATTATGGGATGTAAGAGTATCATTTATCTGTATCAGATCATCAAAACAGACGGATATGCTCTCTCTAATCTGGTATAGGTCTCCTCCATCACGGTCGTCCAAAAGTGCCCGTTTATGTGCCTGTACCAAGGTTTGTAAATAATTTGTTATTTCCTCCCTTTGTTGAAGACTATGGTCTACTTTACTCATTGGAAGAGCGGCTAGCGTTGAAACGAAGTGGTGTGGTAATCCAAAGTTCACTTAGAAGGTATATATATAGTATCTAAATCATAGAACCATGTATAACTCTGTTAAGGCCGCTTACCTTCCGTCTCTTGTGGTTGCCTTTTACAACTTTGACAGATTTCCATAGAGTTAGCACAACCTCGCACGTGATCAGCGACTCCCAGCCGTGAAAAATTTTGGAAGACGACCTGATGAGGAGCTCATCGGCCATCGCATCGCCTGGCACAAGCCCATAGGAAGCGTTAAAACTATTTCCAACCAGGTATTAAGGTCATTCAAACCTTTAACATTGTCTTAATCGAGAACCGAAGCGCTAATTTCAAAAAACAACACCACTATCTGATCATGAGCGTGCAAACTATTGATGAAACCGCCTTTGTACAGGCTGCTGGCGACCTCAAGTCCCTGGAGTTTGCGGATGAGAAGCAGCAGGGTCGTTTCGAGCTGGGAGTCTCCATGCTAATCTATAACTGGGATGCACTTGACATAGCTGTTGCAAACCAGTGGGGTGGTCCAGAGTCGGCCGATAAGAGAGATTGGATAACCGCAATTGTCATCGAGTTGTTCAAGACCAACAAGCTCGTCGACGTGGCAATGGTGGAGGAGACACTACTTTACGCAATGATCGATGAATTTGACACCAATGTCGAGGATGAATCTGGTTTGATTGTAGCCAACAATATTGTCAAGATATATGAGGAATGTGCAGTTGGTAATTTCGCATCTGTCGAGGCTCTATACACGAGATTCTTGGAGAAGGAGAAGAACCGCGCTGGTAAACCAGTCGAGAGAATCGTACATGTTCATGGTGATGATGACAGCAGTTGCGAGGATGACGACAATGAGGATGAGGATGAGGACATGATGGATCTAGTCGAGGAAGAGGAGGTCACAATTACGGTTAATGAGCCAATTGTGGATGATGACGGTTTTGAGCTTGTTCAGAAGAAGGGAAGAAGAAAGCATTAATGTAACGTGGTTTAGCACGATTTCTCTATAAACTAAATATGTATATTATCAAAACAGTGACAAATGATATCCGATAACCAACAATCAATGCATAGACACTATGTTAAAATGGAAAATCAATAATGCTACTTATTACTATTATTGTTATAATTATGATGAACTATTTACGTCTATCTATTGTTATAAATTGGTGCTCAATTATCTTCCGTAGTTTCTTCAGAATCTCTTCGGGGATGCAAATGCCATGAACGGATTGGCACTTAAAACAGGGGAGTATTGTCTGTTTTCTGACGGAATTCTATTATTGTTGTTACTACCGGCGTGGCCAACATTGTCGGAGCTGCTGGAATCTCCACCACCGAATCTGAATTTCTTCAGGAGAGAGGAGGTCATGTCAAGGAATGAAAACTCCTCCTTTTTAATAGTGGTAATAGGGAATAAACGGATGTGTGTTCCCACCCAAATATTGCTCTTGAAAATACCCTCCTCGACCACAAACAGATCAGTGTCTATACTTGATAGATTCATAGAAGAAGGTTCTTCCTGAATAATGTTATCTTGGGTATCGTTTTTATTAAATCCTGCCCAAGAGAATTTGGAGAGAAACGATGATGCATTACTGCTCTTTCTCGAGAGATTATTGGTGGATGCTTGTGCTGCGGGCACTGGGATTGACGAAGAAAGAGTCAGTGATGATGTCGTTGATGATCCTGAATTTCCACCTCCCGTATTACTCATCGAGGGATAAACATTTGATTGGTCGGCTACAACGTTGCTCGGTGTTGCAGTCAAAGTATTTTCTGGGGCAAAATAATTAATCATAGCGCTACCATTACTCTGGGTTCTTGAAAGATTAGTTGAGCCATGCGAAGACCATCTCTCTAGGATTGGAACATTGGGCGAAGATGACACAGAGCTGTTTCGTTTGACTTTATTATTTCCTTCGTTATTCGCTACAGAACTTGAACTGATAAATGGCGTTGAATGAGCCTGAAAAACATTCGACCAAAACATTTCGTCAAACCATTTATTGAATTCGGGATTTCTTCTCAGGGATATTTTGAAGTCTAGTGGTTTATTTGTTTTAAATTCTTTGGGGAGTCTCCCGTAAAATCTCTTAGTAAATGTTGGCTCGTACTGTTCGATCTTCTCAATGATTGCTACGTAATCTGAATTTCTCGATGTTTTGAGGATTTCCGGGAATTCTTTTAAGAATACTTTTGTGATATCTATCAAAGTCTTTAGGGTTGCAGTACCAGTCCACAGCTGGTTGAAATTTCCCTTTTTGGGCAACTTCAACTTCGCATTATTTGTTAGTCCGATGGGCCATACCGGTCTGAGTTTTATGTACAATTTTTCATTATTCATTATCAATTGCTTGGTATAATCTGGATGTTCAAATATCTCATAGTCCTTTGTGTTACTATTATTGGCTGCGTTTGACGTATTGTTGGATTTATTCTGGGAAACCACGAACTTTGCACTTTTTCTGTTTCGATTATTCAATGGTGATCTAGAATTTTCGTTTTTATTATTTTGAGAGTTATGAGCGGCTTGCTCCAATTCTGCCTCTCTTATTTCCTCATCCTCCTCTTCATCGTCTGAATATTCCTTTAGGGGTTTGTCAAATATAATATACGTTTCTCCATCAAGTACGCTCTGTACATTGACCTTTTCATCTGCATACTCGCGATCTGAATCGAGAGAGTTGTTGTCGCTGTTGTCGTTACTGACATTCTTCCTATCTTCATCTAATATGTCACTACTTGGCATATTGCTCGTTTGATGGAGTAGAGAAAGTCCGTTCGTGGAAGGTGGCTCTAAGAAGAGAACGTTGTTTAAGTTTTTATTGGTGGCAATAAAGTCAATAGACTCTTTGATTTGTAACAGCACACTGTAATGTCTCGTGAGGAGGAATATCAAATTCTTGGACTCTTGGTAACTTGATGTGATGTATATCAGTATCGAACGTAATAGTAATGCAAGGAGGTCCAACTTCACCACTGGAGACACCAACAGCGATTGTTTAGTGGAGTCCGATGTAGCAAACGCGGACAGGTAATTACGATTCGACATCTTTGACAAAAGATTTAGTAGTGATACAGTTGCATTATAACTGAGCTTATCTGTCATGTTGGTATTCTTATTTTTCTCATATGATAACTGTACCAGACTGTTATCACTTCCAGAGTTTGTTATGTTTCCAAATTTCCTTGAGTTAATGGGTAGGATATTATAGAGAATCTCAAAGTAGAATGCTTTTAACACAGTGTTTGATTTGACGTCATTGGATGAAATATTTGTCAATTGTGTAACTATGAAATCTCTGTATGTCAATGTTTCGATCTGGGATATGTTGGAAATCTTGAAGAAATTTGGGAGTTTATTCGTGTAGTAATTCGGTTTGAATGTTTGCAGCAGTTTGTGTAATATCAACGATTTGCTTGTGAGAAACAATGCCAGATCGCAACACATTGGTATCATATTTGATTGATACTCCGGGATATTGTAGTAGTATTTGACGTAGTATATCACGAAAGTCAAGAACTTGTTTGAGAATTTGTCTGCAAAATAATTCTCAAAAGTCTTGTTGAACTGCAGTAAATTTGTCAACAGGATCAGATTTTGCAGGAAAATGGAGTCCAACTTTGGTAGTTGGATAGTAAAGTCCTTGAGTTTGAGTTGGTTGGAGTTTCTGGCTCCACTTGAATCTCGGTTCCCCGAGGACTCATCTGAGTTGTTGAACGTAAGTGGGTTAGACTCCTGGTCGATCGCGAGATCTATTGGGTTCTTGAATATCTTGACGATGGAGGAGAGCAGCAGTTTCAACTGAAACTCGTTGCGCAAAAACCCCGCAAGAAATGTAGAGTGGTCGTGAAGATGGCAGCACACGAGGTTGAACCACTGCAATGAAGAGAGAACCAGGTTCTTTTTCAGGTTGACAATGGACTGCTGGGAAGATACGACTTGTCTGTTTGCAGTGTTTAAGTTAGAGTTGTCATTCTGGCTGCCCATACTGCTCTGCCTGTTCATGTTCATCTGGCCGATGGCGCGGTACAATGTTGTCACCTTGAGGTCGTTGATGTTTTTAGAGTAGAACGAATACACGTTGAGAATTGATATCATGAGCAAGAGCAGCGTGTCTGTGTTTGTGCTCTCGACCATTGCCTCCATAAAGAAGTTTGGTGCGTCTGCATTCTCATCCGGAACAGAGTACAGCCTGATGGAGGACAGTGTAAGCATGAGGTTAATCATCTCGAGTCTGTTGGAATCCAGGTACGGCAGCTGTACAGCTGCGTCGATCGTCTCTGTAGTCATGATGTTCGAGGAGATACCAGTCTCCCACTGGAGTAGGCTGACCCTGCCGGGACTCCCCGCTGTGTTTATCGTGAATCCCTCGATGAAGCATGCCCTGAGTAAGTTCTGGGTAATATTGGGTCTCAGGAGGAACCCCTCGAGGGAGAAGTCCTGGCCGAGTGCGCTGGGCACTCCGCGCTGGACGCAGTGTTCGTAGAGCACTGGTGTAAACTTGGTAATTATGCGCACCGTAGTGATGAGCTTCTTGAACATGAAACTTGGCTCTGTAGAGGCAGCGTCCACGCCGTCGCCGGCGAGGGCGGAGAAATTGCTCAGCGCAAAGTCGAGGACGTTGACGTAGTTCTGTGGGTTCAGCACAAGCAATTTGCGGAGAATGGCGTTGGAAATGATGGTGTTGAAGGTGTCGAGTGACAGATTCGCAGTTGCGTTGAGGAAGTTGATGTAGAACTCGGCGAAGTCAGCGCTTCCCTGGCCGTTGTCCCCGCGCGGGGTGTACAGCGGGATGTCCGCCTCCGCGAGCAGGTAGAGGTACTCCCTGTAGAGGTTTGTAGTCCGCGAGTCGGTGTTACCCATGGCAGTGTGCTGTGCGTCTGCTGGTGCTAGCAAGAGAGATATGTGTGGACCCTTGCGCTGTGGGAGTTGTCCAAATGTGGCAACAATCCCTTTAAATCTGTGTGGGCACTATCAGAGTTCCGGCCTGTTGCGTTTTTTTGCGTGGCGCTGTGCGCTGGGTGCGCATAATCGCTGTATATCGGAGCAGCAGAACGTCTGTGTGTGAGGGAGTGTGAACTGTGTGGGAGTGTATGTAGGTGAGTGTATATGTATCTACATGAGCGTATATACGTGTGTGTATCTACATTCGTGTACTCTGTGGCCCTTTCAGCGCTGTGCGAGCTGCTCGGCTAACCGGCGGTTTGATGCAGCGCCATTGGGACAGTATCGGACGCCGCATTAGACACAGTATCGGACAATACGATGTGCTTGTAATGCGTAGGTGTATATGTATGTAATTGTGTTCTGTGTGGTGCATACAGATTGGGAGGCACATACATTTTTGGATGTAGCAATTCGGGGAAGATGCAAGTGCAGGCATACACCTTATACAAGTGCCGGTATACGCTCTAACACACCAGTCAGTCTTGCTCAATAGCAATACGCCTTGCATACAGCATTTGAGAGGTATATTTACCCCGGCAATTGTGAATAATGTAATGTTTAAATGTCATGGGTATCTATAAAGTGCATAAGTAATGAGGGTGCGCAGTGGCAATGTGTGATGAAGCGCAACAAAGCAGCGGGGACTAGCACACTAGTACCTGCGCTTTCTGTTGCGGTCGATCTGGGAAGGCTCCATGGCGATATCTGAGAGCTCGCTCTCGTTCTTGGAGAGCATAGGAGGCTGCGACTGCAGAAACTGTGAGTTCTGGGAGTTTTGTGAGTTCTGCGAACTTGAAGGAAACTGCACTGGCTGGACGCCCTGCTTCCACTGAGGGACAATGAGCCCGGCGTACATGCTGGTCTGCAGCCCCGTCTCAGCCGCCTGCTGGCCGCAGCCGAGCGGGTTGGCGTCGACGTTCTGCCTGATGCGCATGCCGACGGTGCTCAGCTTCTCCATGTATGGGTTGCGCTGGTTGGGGGAGTAGAAGCGCTCCTGGGCGGGCGCCTTGTTCTGCTTGGTGCTGGGGGAGTTCATGGGTGGTGTGCGAGGAGTGCGAGGAGCGAAGCGACGAGCACTGTGTGTGAGTGTGTGTGTGTGTGTGTGAAGCGATGTGTGAATGTACAAGCGATGCGACTGTGCAAGCGATGTGCAAACGATGCGTACTTCTATGTGTACAGTGGTGTGTACTGTAAGAGGAGAGACCACGGAAGAACAACGAGAGGGAGACCATCACTTCGTTGCCATGGATACGCCGTATATATATGCTGCGGGAGAGCAGAGGAGACGCAGAGCAGAGAAGCAAAACGGGTGCGTGTGTTGTGGGTGCGGGCGCTGTTGTGGGGCGCAGTGCGGTGGCGTGCCCTGTGCGGTGCGTGGGTGTTCTGTGTTGTGCAAACAAACACTGCTGTGGTGTGTGGGTGCACTGGGCGCAGTGGGACTCTCCCCGTGGGCGCTGTTTCCGTGCACACTATATCCGTGGCTTTCCTCGGCGTACACTTTCCGTGTTCACTTTTTCGTGGGCACTCTCCGTGTGCACTTCCCGTGGGCAAAAAATACCCTCCCGTAAGTGTGGATGTCCGCGGACATCCCTGCGAACATCCCCTGGGACACCCCTGGGACATCCGGGCTGCCTGCCGGTCCCGGTATTCGCCGGCCGCTGCTCGCCGGCTCCTGCGCTTAGCGGTGTGGCGCGCACAGCGCACATTGTGCTAGATGCAACGCAGCGCAATTTGCGCGCAGAACACAGGGCGCAATGTGCGTTCACCATGCACAACGCAGCACACACAATATGCGCACAACGCACAACGCATTCACCACAGCAGTGCCGCACAGCGCAACGCAAAGGGCAACACACGGCGCACCGCACCACGCATGCACCACGCTAAGGGCAACGCATCGCGCTATCTTATCTGCCCATCTGCCTTATCTGCGTTGCCTACGATACGCCCCTCCCCTGTCACTCCGAACGAGGTGCCATCTGCCAGCCGCTATCAGGGGCGCCTCCTTCCGCTATAGGCAATCAACCGCGAGCGCGCACGTATATAAGCGCGCGGCGTGGCGCACTGTACCCCTGAATTTCATCCAACAGCCACAAACACAGCGCGCTATCGCATTCACCTCTCCCTTCCCCAACTTTACCCAACTTTACCCAACTTCCCAACTTCCCCATGCTTTCCAGTACCGACGCCATGGCGATGGAGGAGCAGTACTCCGCCCACAACTACCACCCGCTCCCTGTTGTCTTCCACAAGGCGCAGGGCGCCCTCGTGTGGGACCCCGAGGGCCGCGAGTACCTGGACTTCCTGTCCGCGTACTCCGCGGTGAACCAGGGCCACTGCCACCCCAAGATCGTAGCCGCGCTGACCGAACAGGCCCAGCTGCTGACCTTGTCTTCCCGCGCCTTCTACTCCGACGCCTTCGCCGAGTTCTGCAAGTTCACCACCGAGTTCTTCGGCTACGAGACCGTGCTGCCCATGAACACGGGCGCAGAGGCCGTCGAGACGGGCCTCAAGCTAGCCCGCAGATGGGGGTACACCGTCAAGGGTATCCCTGAGGGTGAAGCCATCATTCTCGGCGCCCAGGGCAACTTCCACGGACGCACCTTCGGCGCCATCTCCCTCTCCACCGACGAGCAGGACTCCCGCATGCACTTTGGGCCGTTCCTCACTGGCACCCACGCGGGACAGCCGCTTACCCGCACGGGTAAGCCCATCCGCTACGGTGTGGCCAGCGACATCGCCGAGGTGCTCGCGGACCACGGCGACAAAGTAGCCTCCGTGATCCTGGAGCCCGTGCAGGGCGAGGCCGGAATTGTTGTGCCACCCGCGGACTACCTCCCCGAGGTGGCCCGCCTCTGCAAGCAGCACAACGTGCTGCTCATCTGCGACGAGGTGCAGACCGGCATCGGCCGCACGGGCGCGCTGCTGTGCTCCGCGCACTCCGGCATCCGCCCGGACATCGTTCTCTTGGGCAAGGCGCTCTCCGGCGGTGTCCTCCCCGTGTCCTGCGTCCTCGCCTCCCGCGCCATCATGGACTGCCTCGCGCCGGGCTCCCACGGCTCCACCTTCGGCTGCAACCCGCTCGCCGCGCGCGTCGCCGTCGCCGCGCTCAAAGTGGTGCGCGACGAGCGGCTGTGCGAGCGCGCCGCGGAGCTGGGCGCGCACTTTTTGGCGCAGTTGCGCGCGCTGCAGCAGGAGTTTCCAGGAGTCGTCGCGGAGGTGCGCGGCGTCGGCTTGCTCACCGCGATCGTGATCGACCCCAGTGCCACGGGTGGCAAGACCGCGTGGGACCTGTGTCTCGCGATGAAGGAGCGCGGGCTGCTCGCCAAGCCCACGCACGAGCACATTATTCGGCTCGCGCCTCCGCTTGTTATTTCGCAGGAGCAGCTCGACAGGGGGCTGGACGTGATCAGGGCTGCGCTAAGGGATATCACCCAGTAGCCGCCCGGCATCTAGCTATGTAACGCGTTTATGCCTATGTAATTGTGTTAAGTCTTTTTATTGCAGTTGTGCGGCGTGAGTGTGTGTGTATTATGATGTACACCTTTTGTGTATCGCAATTACAAACCGGTAGTTTATGTAATTGAGCATTCATGCTATGAAGTGTACGTGTCCATGATTAACGCAATTGCGTCTGTACTTGATGCAATTACCCTTTTGTATGATGCAATCGCACGTATGTGATTGATGTGATATATCTGTATTTGATGCAATCACAAACGCTTAAGCTATATGAAAGGCATAACTCTGTGCCTTATGTCGCTACCCACCACTGTGCCTTGTGAAAATACACGCCTGTGCTTGATGTAATTTCTCACGCGTATGTGTCTTATGAAAATGCACACGACCGTGCATTGTGAAAGCACAGCTGTTTAAGTCTGATGTAACTACACACACGTCTGCATCTTATGAAATGTATGTACTTGCATTCTATTAACTAAGATCACGTCTGTAGGTGTGAAACTGCACACCTGTGCTTGATGTAACTCCCCTCATATTTGTGTATTGTGAAGACCAACCATTTGCCTGACGCAGTTGTTCACACGTCTGAACCTTATAAATTAACACGCATACCTGTACCTTGTAAAAGCGCAAGAGTTTATGTGTGATGTAATTACACACCACTGTGCTGTACAATATTTGTGTTTCGACACATTTAATTACATAAACGTCTGTGGGTTATGCAATTGTATGCGTTCACCACATGCACTTGCAAGTTTATACCGTATAGAAGTGTACATAAGCCTTTACCTTGTAAAGCAATCGTTAGTGCTTAATGCAGCTACACTCAAATCTGTGCCTCAGGAAAATCACACGTTATGCCATATGTAAATACACATCTGTGCATTACGCAATTGGCGTTTACACCTAATAAAAGTGCCCACCGTTGCAACTGAACATACACCCGTGCCTGACGCAAGCATCCACCTATCGTTGAATGCAGGAATAGACGAACACGCTGACGGTGAATTGATCACACATACGCGCTTTGTTGTCCGCAGTGTACACTCTAGATGACACTACAATGTACCTAGAACCTGACCGCTGGCTACAGAAACACACATAGTTTCATTCCAACGACGCTAATATCATCACGTTATTGACATTGTCTCATATCTTCACAGATACGTTGGTTACCATAGAGCGGACACCGCTCTTCATGACGGCATACACTGCTCATAAATTTCTCTGTTGCAACAGCACAACAGATACCTCGCACAACTTGCGCTGGTCTCTGAAACACCCTTACTTGTCACTTATGCATTAATATACACCGCTATGTACTTATCGCCCGTTCAGGCACAGCTCACTCCTCGTCCTCTGGCGTCGTGATCAGCGTCACGGAGTCGCCACGCACAAACACCATCTCGGAGCTGCGCTCGCTGCTGCGCATCTCGCCGTCCACGATGTCGTATACCGTCTCGACGGCATCGCTCAGCACAATGTTGCAGTGCGAGTCGAACGCCTGCAGCGTGCCGGTCATGCTCCGCGCGCCCCGCAGCTTCACGTACACTTTCTCGTCCAGGTTCAGCTTCAGCAGGTCCAGGGGTGTGTTGCTCATTGTAGTCGTGGGTTGTTGTGTTGTGGAGCTGTGTTTTGGAGAGATGGGTGTTCTTCCTCTCTCTTGTAATAGTATTGCTGCTGGTGAACAGTTTATAGTGCACGTTGGCCACTGCAGCCGGAAGACACTGTGGTGTGTGGGTGCGGTGCAAGAGGTGCACGTGATCAGCAGTATAAGAGTCTGCAAGAGGTGATAGAGTGTGTCAGAGGCGGATGCAGCTGTATTATGCTGTGCTATGGCTGTGTGTCAGTGTGTATGTTAGGATGTCAAAGCACTGTCTGTATGCTGTTGCGAGGATTTACACAGGCCGGCACGTGACTGTCCGAGTATCGACGTGACTGACACATATATGCTGTGATGAAGACAAGCAAAGTACAGTGGTGTAAACACAGAGTAGAGAAATATGTGTTGTGGTATAACTGCAATGTAGAAATAGGCTCTGCAGTATATAATAAACTGTTAATTTTACTGGCACGGAATTGTCCTCACACCCGCACACACGCCCTTGTTGGGCTGTCTTGTCAACCCACGCATTGTGACATATTGTTTAAAGTGAAGTATCAGGACATTAGTGTCTTGCTTTCGAGTGTGTAGAATCCCCGTAACCCTCCACCTGGCCATAACACTGTATGCCCCCCTTGTATCAGTATATTCTCTCCTTCTACACAGACACCCATCTATTGTTACCCGCCCGTTGAAAAAGCCGAGGGCGTTTGGGAAACGCTATATCAATCCTGGACTTTATACACAGGGGAGACCTGGTGCATACCAACTTGCACCAGACACAGAGCTCTACAACCACACCCACACTCCCCATGCAACGGTTCAACAGAGCGTTCTCCACCAGCGGCGTGCAGCTGGCCCGTACCAAGTTCACAGTGCCCAAACCGCCCCCTCCAAAGCGCGAGAACGTGAGACTGCCCACGCAGACCACACACCACTCCAACAAGCTGCGTATCACAGCACCTATTCCCCCAACGGTTGCCAACATCAAGTGTCCCGAGGACCACCCGCTCTGGAAGTTTTTCAGCGACAAGAAGTTCCTCCGCAGCGAGGAGGACCTAGACCTCAACGCCCGCGCCTGGTCCGTCCCCGAGCTCAGACGCAAGTCCTTCAACGACTTGCACTCGCTCTGGTACAGTTGTCTCCGCGAGCGTAACGTCCTTGCACGCGAGACTCACCTTCTCGAGGTCTCCATGGGCGCTGACGCCGGGCCATACATGGACCTCGCCGAGACTGTCAGAACCACCATGTGGCGCATCAGACACGTTCTCAGCGAGCGTGACACCGCCTTCACAAAGGCCCAGAAGGCTTCCGCAAGCAGACTAGACAAGTACTGTGCAGACTTCGCGGAGACTTTCACCAGCAACGAGACATATCCGCTCGAGAACGCAGAGACGTGGGAGGTGCTCAAGCGCTTCCAGTACGCCGTGTTCGGCATCAGCGAGGTCATCGAGGACAACACCATAGATAGACCGTTCGTCGACGGGCTCAAATCTGTTGCTAATCTGAAACTGCGTAAGTTTGACGATGCCGCGGCAAAGGAGCTCGGAGAGATCACCGACGCTGGCGAGGCCTTCGTCCTCTTCACCGCGGAAAACAACGCTGAGGCATTCGCCGAGTCCCTCGAGGTTGTCAAGGAACTCAGGGCCAGTGGTAAGAGCGTGTCGAGGTACGACGAACTGGAGACCGTCTCCGGCTACATTGACCAGCTGATCCACGCAAATGTCGAGGAGCAGCCTGCTGCATAAGCAGAGGAAAAACACACGTATACGTCTCCAATTGCCCCAACAGTCCTCACAATAACGAACACCACATTTGTACATACATTGCAATAGCGCATTTCCAACCACAAGAAATGGAGAAGGTCAAAAGTCAACATCGTGGATTACATCGTGTAAATATTACAAAGTGCAGACACTTCTGGTAGCAAACCCTGCCTTCGCTTGGACTTCTTCTTCTCTCCCTTCGTATATAATAAAATAAACATTTATTCTTATTTCATCGACACAGCGCGTTTATGTAAATATAGTGCTGAACACCGAGTTCTTCGAGTTCAGGTAGTCTAGTGAGTACTTATCATGGACCAAGTCTCTGGCAGCGATCTCAATCTCTAGCTCACTCCATTGCTGGGTAACAAACTCGATCTCGTCCACGGGACATAATTCGAGAAGCTGGCTGAGCAGACTCATCTGTGCAAACAATATTTCAGTGGGCGTCTCATTATCGACCCAGTTGGGGTCCTTGAATTTGCCGACCTGGAATACACTCTGCCAGAACTCACCGCTGACATGCCCCATCTTTAGTAACTCTCTGGATTTCAAAAGCGCAAACTGGAAATCAAAATTGGCCAGAGAATGATTGATATGAATAGAAACGAGTCTTACGTACTCTCTTGAGTCAGTGTTCTCGATATCGGATGCTGGCTTGTCCAGAGCAATGTATATCTGTTGGATCAACTTCGAAGTGGTGTCAATCGATCTATGCAATTCAGGGTTCCTCTCCAAAATGAGATCAATGATTTTGAAAGGGTCCTCTTTGAAATTTAGAATACTACTTGGGTGGAATGGTGTGTTTTGTGACAGTGACATTGCATATTTCGATAAGTCATTGCTCACTGTCAGTAGCATCTCTAAATTGGCATACGACTTGGAGGTGGACCCAGCTTGGAGAAGTTTTACGATCTTTGAGCATTTAATCATACCTGGACTGTTCGAATTGCCACTTTGTCCACTTTCAAAGAATTGCCAAAAGTACTCCTCCAGTAGTTTAGCCTTGGTGGCCCTTAAGGATTCGCTGGAATTCTCATCGTTGAACGATTGCAGGAGTTCAAACTGGCCATGATTCAAGCAAGACTCGAAAAGAACGCTGAGCTTATTCTCCGAATCCAATTTGTTAAATATTCTCAAGCGAGCGTCTGTCCTGGATTGTTCCTCGTCGATGAATTTACGCATGTTAGCAATGCCAGAACTATGGGAGGTCATGTTCTCACCGCATATTGAGCTGAAATGCACCCTCTGTACAGATTCTGACTCTTGAGATATGTTATGCAATACTCTAACATTAGATGTTGGGAGATAGTCCTTAAGGACATTGAAGTAGGTTGCCAGTAGTTTTGAGTCAATTGCAATTGGCTCGCTAGATTTTATTTCAGCGGGAATTGAGCTCAAAATATCAAGCAAACCAGTTATAGCAACTTCGCTGAGGGAGTCCCCAGACTTTGCAAATATAATATCCAAAGTCTTTTGATAGACGGTCGATTGCAACGCTTGTTTCACGCTACCCTCTACCTTGTGGAATATATTTCCAAAAGTTGTGACATCGACAGCTGACTTTAACTCAAATCTGTCCTCAGAATACCATTCTGCTAAAAATAGTTTGTAGATGTCATCAGAGTCCTTATATTTTAGATAGGGCATCAATTGGTCGATTTTCTCCTGTTGTGTTGTTTCAGTACCTTTGTCATCGATCACCTGCATAACCTCAGTTGGTTCCATACTTAGGAACTCTCGTATTTTTATGCATAGATGGTGTCTCGCGTTTATGGCGCCCAGTGGAACTACTAAATTATCAATCCAGTTCTTGAATTGTTCGTCCTTTGGTGTGGCTAACGCCCACAGAGGTTCATACAACAGTGTGTCTTCTGGAATACTCTCGTTGCAATATAGTATACGTTGCTCCAACCAGCCAGCTTTGCCCTCATAATCCAATAATAGTGAGCCCAATTCCTTGTCTACGAGGTGTTTGGTGTTAGATGCACGGTTAGCCACAACTTCTGGGTCTAGCTCAACCATCGAGATTAAGTCTGAATCACCGTTGAGGAGCGAGATTACTAGGTCGTTGTCGTCTTCTTTTACCTCCTCAGTATCATCCAGAAGGAATCTTAGGTTCATTGGGTCATCATGCTCAGGCCATAGAACAATAACTGCATTAATGAAGTCCTTGGAGTTCTTGAATCTGTGAGAGAGTTTCTTCACATTCTGCACGTTCGCTCTTGTCGAAAAGATACACGACAGGAGGTACAATTGATCGTCCACTAACATCGTGGGTGTGTAGATATAGTTATCGCAGTATTGACGTGCTGTGCCCCCTTTTCTTCACAAACTAACACCTCTTATAATTCTTATAATTGTTTGTCTATGTTGCATATATAATTTTTCCTTCACGAAAATAATAAAGCGAAGCAGCTCACCAACAGCAATTAACAAGACACGACATATAAGAGAGCGAGAATAAACATCTGCAAACCAAAGATGTCGCACTCACACGTAACAATGAAAGTTAATGATAAATTTTTGCTCTTATTAAAATATAATTATACACAAGAGACTTAAAGCGATATATATAGTGATACAAAAAGACTGGATCATAATATACATCTTTTATGAATCGTCAAAACAGGGACTCGTACAACATGTGTCCGTGTGGGAATGATGAAGGTTTGGGATAGATTGAGTAGTTTCT